>JAMGZF010000027.1:927500-940000 GCA_024713925.1 Morchella sp. 2016-103 | reverse complement strand
GGCCTTGAAGAGATCGAGGCGCGTGAGTAAGCGGCACAAGACAGCGGCCAAGCGCGCAGACCTGGAGGCAGGGCGAAAGCGGAGGCCGTAGGTAGGCGTAGCGGGGACTATGGGGTTGGCGCTTGGTAGGCAGCGCTTTGAAGCGGTATGAGGAACGATGAGCGATGAAAAGGGCGTATTCATGCCGAGGAGTATGAGCAGAGGCGGAGAAGAAAGGAAGAAAAGAAGAAGAATCGGCGTATTCCGTCTTAACAACTCCAGGTCCGATATGCTCGTAGAACCGGTTCTTCTGTATATCACACGCTTCCACCGTCCTGTCCTTATCCACTGTCGACAGAGCAGCGCCTCATGTGACATCCTCGCTGTCGCCTGCTCAGCTACGGATCGAATAGAAAGATCATGATCTGCGGAAAGCCAGCGACAGAGGGCGTGTTTTGAGGTTGGTGATGGAAGGCTCTGTAAATGCAGTCGCCCGGTGAGTAGCCGCGAGCGAGAACAACCGAGAGCAGGAGTACCACAGAGGCGGAGAATGCAAGAGGTAGTGCGCGAAACCTCTTGGATACCAACGAGCGCGCCGCCTGGGAGGGCCACGAATGCATCTATAAGCGCCCTTATTTGTGGCCAGAGGCACATAGGCGTATATCGGTTGGCGTGAGCGTGGGGTTGGGTGATGTAGCGTGGCGGATCGCGACCTGGAAGCTCAATGGCGCCGGCCAACTGCTGCACGCGTGAGCGCCGTCCGGTACCGATGTGGGGGGGACGGCAGCAGAGCAGGTGCTGGACCACTCACTGGGTTCCCAGATGCATGCATGCGAGGCCAGGAGCGCCACGCAGGCGCGTACCCCGTTAAGAAGTCCTGCGGAGTTGCGGAATCGCTAGTAAAGACCCGTTTTCGGCCCCGAAAATAACCCCGGGCGTCAAGGCGCCGACACGCGTAGCGCGGTGGGTATATGAGGGTGGTGAAGGTGAAGCAGAAGAGGGTGGAAGGCATGGGAGGTGCGACGATTTCTCTGGCTGTCTTGATTCAGATGAGTCGCGTCTTGCGGCATCTTACGCTCAGGCCTCACTCCGATTCTTTCATCTCTGTTGTGGAGCTGTCAGCGGATTGGTTGATGGAGTTTCTTCCGTCTCTGGTCGGCGCAAGCGCGTTCTAAACCGTGGCGTTGGCTGCGAATGACCACAACCTCCGCCCGTTCGCTTGGTTAAGCTCGCTTGGGCGGCTGCGTTGGTTGGCGTCGTATGTTAGCGGCCCGGCCGAAATCCTGTTTCGGCTTTGCGGAAAGCAAAGCTGAGTGTGTGGATCGATGGCGCTGGCCGAAAGTTCCTGCAACTAGCGGCAGAAGCAAGCGGCGCGTGGTATCGTCGCCGGGCGGTCAGCCGTATTCGTTTAACGCCTGCGTCTTGCGTCGCGTATGTGTGCGTTATGAAGCCGTTTCTCGACTGCGGGATAGGTAGCGGCCTCTAAAGCAAGCAACGTGGAAGCGTCGCGGAGGAGTTCAGCGAGGCAATAGGTGGGCTGCTTTGGTCGGCGCAGCGCGTAAGCAGCGTGGAGTCATCTCGGCACTAAAGGCTCTGGGGGTTCTGTATAGGTCGTCTGAAGAGGCGAAAGAACTGCTGTTCGGCTGCCGTATATCTCGGTCAATGCGCGCATGACCTCAGGTATCTTGGCCGGTGCTTGATTTCGAGGGCTGCGGCCTGCGCGTGGCGGCGTCTTGTGGTCGAGTAAAGCTGCAGTTGATCCTGCCGATAGTCGTATCTTGTCTCAAAGATTAAAGCCGTGCAATCAAGTATAAGCAATCTATCTGATTGAAAGCTGCGAATGCTCGTTAAATCAGTTATCGTTTATTTGATAGTCGCTACTACTTGGATAGCAGTGGTAATTCTAGAGTATCATCTTACTAAGCGAAACGCGGAGGGGTGTATTTATTAGATAAAAAGCCAATGCGCCGAGCTCCGGTGATTAATGATAAACAGCGAATCGCGTGGCGCTTGTGCGGCGATGGATTCGTTCAAATTTCTGCACTATCGACTTTCGATGGTAGGATAGTGGCTCTGTGGTTTCCAAGCGGGTAGCGGGAATTAGGGTTCGATTCGGAGAGGGGCGCGAAGCGGCTCTGCGTCGAGAAGGCAGCGGTAGCGCAAATTACGTCGCAGCGGGAGGTAGTGACAATAAATGCGTCTGAAGTCTTTTGGGTGCTTGTAATTGGAATGAGTACAATTTAAATCACTTAACGAGGAACAATTGGAGGCAAGTCTGGTGCCAGCAGCAGCGGTAATTAGCTCCAATAGCGTATATTAAAGTTATTTGCGATTAAAAATCGTAGTTGAGCGGCAGGTCTGGCTGGTCGGTCACTCACTCTGAGTGTCTTGATCCGGCGGACCTTTCGCCTGGCGCATCTGCGCTCTTGGGTGTGTCGGGAGCAGGACTTTGCTGAAAAAATTAGAGTGTTGAAAGCAGGCGTTTCTTTCGAATACGTTAGCGTGGAATAATAGAATAGGGCGTGCGGTTCTATTTTGTTAGTTTTAGGACCGTAATGATTAATAGGGATAGTCGGGGCATCGGTATTCAATTATCGGTGAAATTCTTGGATTTATTGAAGACTAAGCTACTGCGGCGTTCTGAGATGTTTCGTTAATCGGTGAGCGAAAGTTAGGGGATCGAAGGCGATCGGATACCGTCGTAGTCTTAACCATAAAGCTATGCCGGTAGGGATCGGTGGATGCTTAATATATGGCTCATGCGCTACGAGAAATCAAAGTCTTTGGGTTACGGGAGTATGGTCATGGTGGCTAAAGGAATTGTGGAAGGCGCGCGGGAGTGGGCCTGCGAACTAATTTGAGCTCAGCGGGAAAGCTGGGTCAGACGCGTTAAGGATTGACAGATTGAGCTCTTTCTTGATCGTGTGGGTGGTGGTGCGTGGCGTTCTTAGTTGGTGGAGTGATTTGTAACAGTGCGATATGACGAGGCGAGGCGCTAAATAAGCGGGCTTTGCGGTCGCTGAAACTAGAGGACTATCGGCTCAAGCCGATGGAAGTTTGAGGCAATAACAGTGCGTGATGCTTAGATGTTCTGGCGCGCGTATTCTGTGCAGGCCAGCGAGTTCATCGCTTGGCCGGAAGGTTTGGGTAATCTTGTTAAAGCTCTGTCGTCTTTGGGGATAAGCGTTGCAATTATTCTTCTTCAGCGAGGAATTCCTAGTAAGCGTAAGTCGTCGAACTGCGTTGATTACGTCACTGCTGTCTGCGCGCCGTCATTCTTCTGGAGATTGAATGGGTCGGTGAGCGCGGACGGGCGGTGGAAGTCGAAGCGACCGCTGGCTGAAAGTTGGTCGAACTTCTTCCGTTTAGAGAAGTAAAGAAATCGTAACATGAGTTTCCGTAGGTGAGCACTGCGGAAGGATCATTCTGAGATTTCACAAAAGGCGATGGGGAGAGAGTGCGTAGCACTTGTGGAGACCTCTGCGTACCCGTGGTGGCGTGTTCGGTAGCGGCACAGGCGTCGCGGTTGAGCGGGCCAATGAGGAAACCATCCGTGTAGTCAAATCGCTGCGCAGTCGTCAATCAGGCGATCTGAGGCCGGATCGGCGTTAAGCGGCTCTGCATCCGGCTCAGTTGGGTGAAGGTGCGAGATTTCTGTAAAAGGCGCGCAGAAGCGGCGGAGAGGCAAGCAGGGCTGAAAAACAACTGCCACTGCGTCGATTCACTGTGGCGTGGGTGTAAAGGCCGCATGGCCGGCTGCCATGGCAGGAGCTCTTAGGTTTAGCGTCTTCTGTGTCAATCAAAGCCTCTGTGTCTGCCAGTTCTTAGAACTGGCTCCGACCAGCCGGGAAAGTAACAGCAAAAGCAGGCGTCAATTTAAAAAGCAAACAAAAGTTAAAACTTTCAACAGCGGATCTCTTGGTTCGCGTCGATGAAGAACCTTGGCGAAATCGATAAGTAATGTAGTGCAGAATTCAGTGAATCGTCGAATCTTTGAGCAGCATTCGTATACGGTATTCGGAGGCATGCATGTCGGCGTCGTAAATACCGGCTCCGCCGGATTGCTTGCGATCGCAGGGTTCGGCAATGTGGTCTCCGTCTTTGAGGGCGTGCGAGCGGGCTCGATCTTGAAAGGCATGCGTTCGGCGAAACCGGTGATTAATTTCACGGCGGGATTCGTGGCAGGCAGGCGAGGCGTCAACCGTGGAGTCGTGAGGATAGAAACCTCGCTGCAAATGCATTCTTTCTGGCAGTTAGATCTGCAGGCCTGCCGGTCTGAGGATGGGCCTCGCTCATGGCGTCGCGGCGATAAGCGGGCGTTAAGCGAATCGATCCGCCCGGCTGGTGGTTGAAGATCGCGTGGGCTAGCCTAAGCGTATTTTGGCGCCGGATCAGGTAGGGATCGTGAAGCTTAAAGCGTATCGATAAAGCGGAGGAAAAAAAGCCGCGAGGATTGCGCCGATGCTTGGCCAGTGAAGCGGCAAAAATCAAATTTTAAAGCTGGCGCCCGGTGTCAGCGTTGTAATTTTGTGAGGCATCTCGGGTAGAGCGCCGGCTAAGTTCGCTTGGAAACGGGGCGTCGTAGAAATTGAGAATCCGTCTTGGTAGCTGTCGTCAGTGTGAGGTGTCTTGACAGTCGAGTTGTTTGGGAATGCATTTCAAAATGGGTGGTAAATTTCATCTAAAGCTAAATATTGGTGGGAGACCGATGGCCTTGTGAAGTAGAGTGATCGAAAGATGAAAAATACTTTGAAAATAGAGTTAAAAAGTCACGTGAAATTGTTGAAAGGGAAGCGGCGAGGCCAGACTTGATTGGGGGTGATCAATTTGTCATGCAGGCGGTCTGCTTTCACTCCGGGCCAGCGTCGGTTAGGCGGCGGGATAAAGATCGGGAATGTGACCTTTCGAGTGTTATAAGCGGGTGAATGCATGCTCCGAGAAGGCCGCCAGCCGGCTAGGATCTTGGCGTAATGTGTGGCCGTCTTGAAAGCAGCGGACCAAGGAGTCTAACATCATCACGAGTGTTTGGGTGTCAAAGCCTTCACAGCGAAATGAAAGTGAGCGGAGGTGGGAGCCATGGTAGCCTTGCGTCGGCCGGTCACGAAGTCTTCTGAAGGATCGAGTAGGAGCATGCATTTGTTGGGGCCGAAAGATGGTGGTATCTGCCTGAATAGGGTGAAGCGGAAAGCTACGGTGGAGGCTATAGCGGTTCTGGCGTGCAAATCGATCGTCAAATTTGGGTATAGAGCGAAAAATTAATCGAGCAATCAGTAGTGGATTCGCGAGTTTCCTCGGGATAGCGATGCGATCTCAGTTTTATGAGGTAAAGCGAATGATTAGAGGCCTTGGGGTTGCAACAACCTTAACCTATTCTCAAACTTTAAATATGTAAGAAGTCGCATTTCTTAATTGAGCGTGGGCGTTTGAATGTACCGTTACTAGTGGGCCGTTTTGGTAAGCAGAGGCGCGATGCGGGATGAAGCGAGCGAGCGAGGTTAAGGTGCGGAATCTGTGGCTCGTGAACAAAGGTGTTAGTTAAATGCAAACAGCGGGGCGGTGGCCATGGAAGTTGGAATCCGGTAGGAGTGTGTAACAAGCTGCGCAAGAATGAAGTAGCGCGAAAATGGATGGCGACTCAAGCGTCTTTACCCATATACGCCGCCCGCGGTAGAAAGCGATGCCGTGGCGAGTAGGCGGCGTGAAGTCGATGTGGCGGCAGGAGTGATCGGTCGAGCGGCGCAAGTGCGAATCTTGGTGGTAGTAGCAAATCTTCCGAATGAAGCTTTGAGGACTGAAGTGGGAAAGGTTAGTATGAACAGCAGTTGGGCGTGGGTAAGTCGATCACAAGGCGTAGGAAACTCCGTTTTAAAGTTCGCGTTCTTGCGGCAGCCGTCGAAAGGAAGCCGGTTAAAATTCCGGCGCTGGATGTGGATTCTCGCGGCAGCGTAACGGCTTCGGAGGCGTCGGCGGGGCGCAGGAAGAGTTCTCTTTTCTTGACCATTCTGCGAAATCGGTTTGTCGGGCTAGGGTTTATTGGTGGCGGCGCGGCGTTTTCTTTGTGTCGGTCTTATTTCGACGGCGCGAAAATCGGGAGGAAATAGTTTTGCGCCAAGTCGTCTTCATGCATGGCCAGGTCTCGAGGTGAAAAGCCTACAGTTGATGGAGCAATGTAGATAAGGAAGTCGTGAAAATAGATCAGTAAGCTTGGAATAAGGATTAGGCTCTAGGGTTGGGTGCATTGGGCGCAGGAATAAGCCGCGGGGCCAGGTGATAGTCTAGGGCAACCGGCGGGGCAGAATGTCTTTGTTGGTGGGCCTTGGTGGCGGCCGTCCGGTCTGCGATTAACAACGGCTTAGAACTGAGTGCAGACGAGGAATCTGTATCTAATTAAAGCATGGCATTGCGATGGCAGAAAATGGTGTTAATATGATGTGATTTCTGCGATCTTTCTGAATGTCAAAGTGAAGAAATTCAATAGCGGGTAAGCGGCGGGAATGTATGACTTTCTCTTAAGGTAGTAAAATCGCCGTCATCCCAATTAGTGGCCAGCGTGAATGGATTAACGAGATTCCTGTCATATCTTATCTAGCGAAAGCGTAGAGCAGGGCAGCAGAATCGTGAGGAAAGAAAGGCCTGTTGAGCTTGGCTCTGGTTTGGCGTTGTGAAAAGAGCATGGGGGTGTAGAATAGGTGGGAGCTTGTGCGGTGAAATACCATTCTGCTTATCGTTTTTCTTGTCGATGAAGCGGAGCTGGACTTAGCGTCCGACTTCAGCGTTAAGGTCACTCGCGGGCGATCGGGTTGATAACGTTGTCGGTGGGAGTTTGGCTGGTGCGTCTGATGTAAACCATACTTGAGTGTCACAGGGGCTCATGGAGAACAGAAATCTCGAGTAGAACAAAAGGGTAAAAGTCACTTGATTTTGATTTTCAGTGTGAATACAAACCGTGAAAGCGTGGCTGTCGATCGCTAGTCGCCGAAATTTGAGGCTAGAGGTCTTAAGAAAAGTTCTGCGAGGATAAGCGGCTTGTGGCAAGCGTTAAATGCGGCGTTCTTTTGATCGCCGATGTCATTTCTTATATCGTACGAAGCAGAATTCGGTGGCGTTGGATTGTTCGGCTAATAGGGAGCGTGGTGGGTTTAGACCGTCGTGAGACGGGTTAGTTTTCTGCGATGACCGTCGTCGCGATGGTGAGCTTAGTGCGAGAGAGCGGATTCGTTCAGATAATTGGTTTTTGCGGCTGTCAAACGAGCGTTGCGTAATCGTCTATTTGGATTATGGTGAGCAGCGCCAAGTCAGAATCATCTTTGGAAAGGATGATTCTTCTCCTGCAGCGTCGTAGTCGGATCTGAATAGTATACTGGCCCTGAATCATGAGAAGGGCGGACGCGGGGACAGCGGAAGAGGCTGGGGACTCTGCCGTCGTATGCAATTGGCAATCTGTGAGGATAAATCGCTGCAGGCGAGCAATTCGCGGCTGGGTCTTTGTCACGTGGTAGAAAGCGCTTGTTATTCTGATCGTGAAAGCTATGTTAAATCTAGATTTGTTCATGGAACAACGTCCTCCCAGCGGGTATGGTAGGAAATTCTGGCGTGCCTTCGGTGGGAACAAGCGGAAAGCCATTTCTGTTCTTGGGACAGTGTGGGGAGAGTCACATCAGCAACGTCAGCAAGATTTCACCTGTCACTGAGCGGCTGCGTCTCGGGGCTCGCTGTCGGGAGAGTCGCGTCAAGATTTAACCTGTCACTTGAGCGGCTGCGTCTCAGGAGGCTGATGGCTGTTAGGAGAGTCGGAGACTCCGGTCGCTAATGGTAAAGCTTGGCGATGCAGGAAATCCGATCGCCGATGGTGAAGCTTGGCGATGGGAAACTACTCTGTGGGCCTCTGCGCAGTATTGGGCGTTGAGTTGACATGCGGTGGCTAATCGATGTGTGACTGCGCAGAATTGGGCGTTAGATCTGTCGGGAATTTTACCTCTTCACAGTAAACTGGCGAAGGCAGGGTAACTCACATGTGGGCATTCTGCTGACTGCCTCTCAAGACAGAATGCTTGACCTCAGTGAGCCAGTGTGTGGGCAGGCGTTGTCTCTGAGTGTCATGTAGCGGGAGTAACCACAAGGCAGAATGCCCATCCGTTCCCAGCGCAGCAGGCCGGCGTGGCCGCGTCTTCTGCGTGGCCGGTTGTAGGTCATTTATCTTTGGGATATGGATGTGACCCGAGTGGTTGATGGGAGAGAACGGTAATGGATCTTGCATGAGAAGCGGGATCGAAGGATTTGAAGATGTCTTTTGTTAACAGTTGGTATTGGCGTCGATCGCCGTGTGTTTCTGAATGCTAGTTAGTACGCAGGCCAGTTCTTGCGTGTCGATCGATCCGTCGGCCGGTTTCTTGGAATCTTGATGACATCTAGAAGGCTGTGGCGCGATAGCAGAGCGGCCAAAGAGGACAAATGAAGATAATGGCCTTGAAGAGATCGAGGGCGCGGCCAGGAGTAAGCGGCCAGAGCGGCCGCAGCGCGAGCGCAGCGCGGGGCGAGCGGAGGCCGTAGGTAGGCGTAAGCGGGGTATGGGGTTGGCGCTTGGTAGGCAAGCGGCTGAAGCGGTATGAGGAATGATGAGCGATGAAAGGGCGTATTCGCATGCCGAGTAGAGCGAGGCGGAGAAGAAAGGAAGAAAAGAAGCAAAGAATCGGCCATTCCGTCTTGCTACACTCCAGGTCCGATATGACTCATGGGCTCGGTTCTTCTGCGCCGCCGTATCACCGCCCAATCCTCCATGTCCGCTGTCGACCAAGAAGGCGCCGTGGCGACATCCTGCGTATTCGCCTATCGCTACCGGATCGAATAGAAAGATCGCATGATCTGCGGAAAGCCGCGACAGAGGGGCGTGTTTTGAGTTGGTGATGGAAGCTCTATGCCGTCTGTCCGGCGCCGGTGAGGTAGCCCAGCGAGGAGCAACCAGCAGAGGCAGGGTAACCGCAGAGGCAGGAGTAACCGCAAGAGGTAGGAGTAACGAGAGCCTCTTGGATCTGGCGCGAGCGCCGCCCTTTGGGAGGCCGCCGAATGCATCTATAAGCGCCATCTGCGATGGTCGGCCAAAGGCCTGTAGGCGTATATCGGTTGGCGTGAAACGTGGGGTTGGGTGATGTAGCGTGGCGGATCGCACGCAGGCTCAATGGCGCCGGCAACTGCTCGCCCGTGGCGCCGTCGTACCGATGTGAGGGGCGGCAGAGCAGTCTGCTGGACCACTCACTGGGTTCCCAGATGCATGCATGCGAGGCCAGGAGCGCCACGCAGGCACGGTACCCCCGTTAAGGGGGTCCCTGCGGAGTTGCGGAATCGCTAGTAAAAAGACCCGTTTTCGACCCCGAAAATAACCCCCGGAGCGTCAAGGCGCCGACACCCCCGCTCATGACACCGGTGGGTATATGAGGGGTGGTGTGGTGAGCAGAAGAGGGTGGAAGGCATGGGAGGTGCGGCAGTTTCTCTGGCTGTCTTGTGTTCAGATGAGTCAGCGTCTTTTGCAGCATCTTCACTCGAGCCTCCACTCACACGATTCTTTCATCTGTTGTGGAGCTGTCAAGCGGATTGGTTGATGGAGTTTCTTTCGTCTCTGGTCGGCGCAGCGCGTTCTCGAGCCGTGGCGTTGGCTGCGAATGACCACAACCTCCAGCGTTCGCGGTTAAGCTCCTTGGGCGGCTGCGTTAGTTGGCGTCGTATGTTGGCGGCCCGGCGTCTGTTTCGGCTTCTGCGGAAGTAGCAAAGCTGGAGTGTGGATCGATGGCGCTGGCGAAAGTTCCTGCAACTAAGCGGCGCAGAAAGCGGCGCGTGGTATCGTCGCCAGGCGGTCCAGCCATTTCGTTTAACCGCTGCGTCTTGTATGTGTGCGTTATGAAGACCGTTTCTCACTGCGGGAATGGTAGCCACTCTAGAGCAAGCGAACGTGGAAGCGTCGCGGAGGAGTTCAGAAGCGAGGCAATAGGTGGGCCTCTTTGGTCGGCGGCCTCGCGCCAAGCGCGTGGGTCGTCTCGCGACTAAAGGCTGCAGGGGTTCTGTATAGGTCGTCTGAAAAGAGGCGAAAGGGAACTACTCACTGCCGTATATCTTTCGGTCAATCGCATGGCCTCAGGTATCTTGAGAACTCGGTCTTGATTTCGAGTGCGGCTGCGCTGTAGCGTGGCGGCGTCTGTGGTCAAGTAAATTGCAGTTGATCTCTGGTAGTCGTATCTTGTCTCAAAGATTAAAGCCATGCAATCTAAGTATAATCTATCTGATGAAAGCTGAATTGAATTGAATCGATTATCGTTTATTTGATAGTGCGCTACTACTTGGATAACCAGTGGTAATTCTAGAGTATCGTCTTAAAGCAGAAACACGGAGGGTGTATTTATTAGATAAAAAACCAATGCGCCGAGAACAAGCGGTGATTCGCTGATAAACGAATCGCGTGGCGCTTGTGCGGCGATGGATTCGTTCAAATTTCTGCTATCGGCTTTCGATGGTAGGATAGTGGCTCTGTGGTTTCAGCGGGTAGCGAGGAATTAGGGTTCGATTCAGGAGAGGGCGCGAAGCGGCTGCGTCAGGAAGGCAGCGCGCGCAAATTACATCGGCGGGGAGGTAGTGACAATAAATGCGTCTGAGAACTTTTGGGTGCTTGTAATTGGAATGAGTACAATTTAAATCACTTAACGAGGAACAATTGGAGGCAAGTCTGGTGCCAGCAGCGGTAATTCATTTCCAATAAGCGTATATTAAAGTTATTTGCGCATTAAAAAACTCGTAGTTGAGCGGAGTGCAGGCTGGTCGGTCACTCGCAGGAGTGTCTTGATCCGGCGGACCTTTCATCAGCTAGGCGCATGCGCTCTTGGGTGTGTCGGGAGCAGGACTTTCTTTGAAAAAATTAGAGTGTTGAAGCAGGCGTTTCTTTCGAATACGTTAGCGTGGAATAATAGAATAGGGCGTGCGGTTCTATTTTGTTGGTTTCTAGGACGGTAATGATTAATAGGGATAGTCGGGGCATCGATATTCAATTATCGGTGAAATTCTTGGATTTATTGAAGACTAAGCTACTGCGGCATTTGCGAGATGTTTTCAGTGTCGTGAGCGAAAGTTAGGGGATCGAAGGCGATCGGATACCGTCGTAGTCTTAACCATAAACTATCTGGCTAGGGATCGGTGGATCTTAATATATGGCTCATGGCCTTACGAGAAATCAAAGTCTTTGGGTTACGGGAGTATGGTCATGAGCTGAAACTTAAAGGTGTGGAAGAAGCGCGCGGGAGTGGAGCCTGCGAACTAATTTGGCTCAGCGGAAAGCTTAGGTCAGACAGCGTTAAGGATTGACAGATTGAGAGCTCTTTCTTGATCGTGTGGGTGGTGGTGCGTGGCGTTCTTAGTTGGTGGAGTGATTTGTCGCAATTGCGATATGAGCGAGGCATGCGCTAAATAAGCGTACTTTGCGGGTCGCTGGCTTAGAGGACTATCGGCTCAAGCCGATGGAAGTTTGAGGCAATAGCAGTGCTGTGATCTTAGATGTTCTGGGCGCCTATTCTGTGTGAAAGAGTTCATCGCGGAAGGTTTGGGTATCTTGTTAAACTCTGTCGTCTTTGGGGATAGGCATTGCAATTATTCTTTCTTCAGCGAGGAATTCCTAGTAGCGTAAGTCGTCGAACTGCGTTGATTACGTCCTGCGCTGTCTGCGCGCCGTCACTACCGATTGAATGGGTCGGTGAGCGCCTTGGACGGGCGGTGGAAGTCGGAAGCGACCGCTGGCCTGAAAGTTGGTCAGCTGCATTTAGAGGAAGTAAAGAAATCGTAACAAGGTTTCCGTAGGTGAGCACTGCGGAAGGATCATTCTGAGATTAATGCAAAGGCGGTGGGAGAGAGAGTGCGTAACCACTTGTGGAAGCCTGCCGTCCGTGACTGGCGTGTTCGTAGCGGCACAAGGCGTCCGCGGTTCGAGGCGGGCCAGCCAGGGAACCACATCCGTGTAGTCAAATCCACGCNGCGCAGTCGTCAATCAAAGGCGTCTGAGGCCGGATCGGCGTTCGCCAGCTCTGCGTCCCGCTCAGTTGGGTGAAGGTCTGACGGATTTCTTAAAGGAGCGCAGAAGCGGCGGAGGCAAGCAGGGCTGAAACAAGCCTGCGCTGCGTCGGTCACTGTGGCTGTGGGTGTAAAGGCCGCGGCTAGCCATGACAGGGCCAGCCTCTTAGGTTTAGCGTCTTTCGCCATCACATCAAAGCCTCTGTGTCTGCCAGTTCTTAGAAGCGGCTCGGCCAGCCGGGGAAAGCCAAGCAAAGCAGGCGTCGAATTTAAAAACAAAACAAAAGTTAAAACTTTCAACAAGCGGATCTCTTGGTTACGCATCGATGAAGAAACGCGTGAAATCGATAAGTAATGTAGTGCAGAATTCGGTGAATCGTGAATCTTTGAGCAGCATTCATTCGCCTCTGGTATTCGGAGGCATGCGCATTCGGCGTCGTAAATACCGCTCGCCCTCGGATTGCTTGCGATCCCTGGGG